>ML994646.1:0-15037 GCA_010093925.1 Zopfia rhizophila CBS 207.26
TTATTATTATTATTATTATTATTATTATTATTATTATTATTATTATTATTATTATTATTATTATTATTATTATTATTATTATTATTATTAAAAAATACGTTACTATTAATATTAATTTAATTTAAAATTATATCTAGTTTTATTTCTAACTATATATTAAAAAGAGTATTTCTTAGTATATTATTTATAATATCTATTTATTAACTTTTTTTTTAATATTGTATTATAATATTAAAATTCGCTACCTATTACTAATAAAAAGGTTATAAATAGTCTTTTAGTATTTAGTTTTAAAAAATAGCTTTATTAAGTTTAATAAGTTAATATTAATTTTTTTTACTAACTTTAAAAATATAAAATAAGATTTACTATTTAAAAACTAGCTTTATAAAGTGTAACATATTTAAATTATTAAAAAATCTTAAATTAATATAAAGTTTTTTTTTTAAATACTTTATTTAAATATTATTTAAGTTATTAAAGTACTTTTTATTTTAAAATTAAAGCTAAATAGTATAATTAATAGCTTTTTTTAACTAGTATTTACACTTTTTAAATTATTTTACTTATATAGTAAGTAGTAAAAAAATATTAGTAACTTTATTTTATAAAAGTATTTATTAAGTTAAAATATAAAGTTTAATTAAAAGAATATGTTTTTACTTATAAATAAAAAATACTAGTATTTTATTTATAGTATATTTAATTGTTATTTAGTCTACTTATAAAATTTTTAAAAAGTTATTAATTTAGTTACTAGTTTTTTTTTTTAGCTTTACTATAATTAGCTTGTACTTTTATTTAATAACTTTTTAACTTTATAAATAATAAAAGCTTACTATAACTTTATTAATATTAAACTAATAAGTAAGGTTTTTTACTAATTTTTTATTTTCTAAACTTATATTAACACTTATTTATAATAGACATTCTTATTAATAAAAGATATATTTTTTAAAAAACTTAATTATTAATTTCAAATTTTTTTTTATAAAAGCTTTTACTTTTATTTACTAACTAGTATAATATTAAGTAATTATAAAATACTACTTTCTACTCTTTTTTTTTGTAAATATACTATATTAATAGTTATTTATTTCTAAATAATATTTATATCCTAAGTTAGATTTAATTCTTTTTTTTATTTAAAAATTAAAGTATAGTTAGTAAGCTATATAAGTTTTAATATATTTTTTAAATTTCTTTATATATATAAAGCTAGTAGTATTAACTTTATATATAACTTTATATTTTTTTATTTTCTTAATACTATAACTTATTATGCATAGTCTTAATAATTTATTGCTTTTATACTAAGTTATTAATAGTTTATTAGAAAAATTATTTACTAAAAGTATGTTAAAATAAAACACGTTTATAAACAGTAAATTTCTAGACTTTTTTTTTTTAAATATAGTAAATAGCTTTTTTATAAAGCTAGTAAGTTAGTAAAGTTAAGTAAACTATTATATTATTTTTTATAACTTCTCTAAATATAAATTATTTAGTAACTTTTTTTTAAAATACAATTTTTATTATAAAGTAGAATATACTAAATTCTAAAAATAATTTTTACTATTTTTAACTATTAATTAAATATAGTTTAAATACGTATTAATAAATTACTTTATGTTATTTTTAGGCTTACTAAATAGTTTTTAGTTTTTTAGCTTTAGTTTCTTTAAAAGTATATTAGTAACTACATTTTTTTTACTAAGTATATATTTAATATTAAAATTCTATATATTTAAAACTATTAGCTACTAAGTAATAAGTAAATTAAGTAAATTAATAGTACTTTAATTTAATTAAGTAATAAGTATTTATATATTAGTTTTAACTATAAATTAAATACTATAAATATATAGTTAAAACTTTTTTAGAGTAAGTAGTAGTATTTTATATTTATACTTTCTAAAATTCTAATTCTATTTAAACTTTGCCTATATCTTACTTTTAAATTAAATAAAGTACTTTTTTCTTTTATATTTTTCTATTAAATAACTATACTCTATTCTTTTTTACTACTATTAATAGTAATAATACCTAATCAAAAAGACTTAAAATAGTTAATTAAAACTAATATAAAAGTAGAGATAAAATACTTTTTAAAGTATACTATAGCTATATTTTAAGATTTTTTTTATTTAAACTTAATGTTCTTATAAAGAAGTTTAAAAAGTAGTTTAGCAATAAAAGTAAATTCTTTAATTTAGATTTAGTAATATATATAAACTTAAATAAATATTTAAACTTTTTTTTAATTTTTATAAGTAAGTTATAAGAAATTTTTTTTTACTTTACTACTTTCTAAATAGCAACCTCTTACCTTTACTTAATATTTAACTATAATTATTAATAAAAAGTAGAAGTATAATTTAGCTTTAGAAATTATATATTTTATTTACTTAATATATATAAGGACTTTATTAAGGTTTATAATATACTTCGTAATATATTTTTAAAATTCTAACTCTAGCTTCTTACTATTATAATTTATTTTTAGGTTTTTAATTTAATATTATTAAAATACAACATACACTAATAAAAAATGTGTTTTTAATAAATATTTATAATAACTTAAATAAATTCAACTACTAAATTCATAGCTTTTTATAAAAAAGTATACTAATAAATAAGTTTTAAAGATGTTATAAATACTATAATATCTTTTAACTAAAGATTAAGTTTAACTTAATCATACTCTAAAAAGAAATTAATTAATAATAGTAAAAAGTAGCTAATAAAGTCCTTTAAAAACTTATTAGAATTTAGTAGTAAGTTTGTATTTTATATCATAACTTTATTAATTTACTAGGCATTATTTATTAATCGAAAATTGCTATTCTTCTTTTATACTAAAAACTATGAATTCTAATACTAGTTTTAATAGAATTTAAGAACTCTTTAGTTAATACATTATTAAATTATTTTAATAACAGTTTGTTAAAGCTTTTTCTTAGAATTAGAAAGTAATTTTCTTATTAAACTTTATAAGAAATAATATTAATTTATACTAGAGATAATATATTATAGCTAACTTATTTTAATTTATTAAAGTTTTAAGCTAGTATATTTTTTTAATAAAATATTTTTTTAAGTATCTTTTATTTCTTTAGTAGAAGTTCTTTTTCTACTTTTAATTTTTTTTTAGATATTTTAGTGTTAACTAAATACCCCTTAAAAAGTTTATATATTAATTTTTAAAATACTTTAAAAATAGTCTTAACTTACTATGAGAATTTAAATGCTAGTAAAGCTTTATCTTAATTTTCTAGTTATTTAATTTCTTAAGCTGTTATAAAACTTAGCTTAAGTTATTAATAAGCTATATTTTTTTAATTTTTTTTATATATAGTATTAACTTTAAATATTGCTTTTTACCTATATACTTTTTAGAACTACTTTTTTTAAAACTCTTTTACTTTTTGTTTAGTAGTTTTTTTAAGCTTAAATTTTATTATTAGAGTTTAAAGTAACTTATTAATTTTTTTTTATTAATATTCTGTTTATTTATAACTATAACTTTATTACTATTTTTAATAACTATTCTTTTTTTTAGATACCTTTTAATACTATCTTACTTACTCTAATAAATATACTAATTTTTAGTTAGTAATTAAAAATTGTTTTAAGTATATAACTATATATACTACTTAAAAAAGCTAGTTTATTTATTAATTAAATTTATTTTAGTCTTTTTCTATATTTTTATTAGATTATACTATAGGTATGCTAGGCCTTTTTACTTCTTTTAATTTATAATCTAATTTCTTATTACTTTTATTTCTTTATATATTCTTTTAAAAGCTGTGTTTTTAACTTTTTTTAAACTTTTATATTTTATTTTCTAGAAACATAATACTAGATCTTATACTTTTAGGCTATTTTTTTAGTACAATTTTATAATATACTTTATAGGCGTTAATTAAATTCTTTTTTATAGCTATAAATTTTATACTATATTAATTATTTTTACTAAAAACTATATAGAATATAAAATTATTAAAAAAGTACTCAAAACATATTTAAGCATTAATAAAAAAGGAATTTCTAAGAATAATTAAACTTAATAATAACTAGAAAATAAAGAAATTAGTTCTTATAATAACCTATTTAATTTAAATTCACGTACTTTAAATAATGCCTTGAAATGATTTTACTCTATTATTTACTATTTATAATTTAGTTTTACTTATTTCTAAAGGCATAAATTCTATTAGTAATATAGTTACTTTAACTGTTTTTATTTACATAGTATTTAATTCTACTTTTAAATTAAGAAGTATAAGAAAATTATTACCTTAAATTATAATAAAATCTTAAAGATACTTTTTTTTTTTAAATATATTTAACTTCAGCTTTTTAATTTTTTTTTTCAAATAAATATTAGTAGTTATTTTCTATTTATATTATTTTTATATATTAACTTTTTAGTAGAAATCTTTTAAACTAAAAAAACTACTAAGTACTCAATACTATTATAATAAATAATCTATTTATTTTTAGATTTTATTTAAATATACTTTAAGATTTTAGAGCTAGAAACTATAGCTATAAAATTTATAGCATAAATTTTTAAATTTTTATACTTTTCTTTTATTTCTAATTTTCTTTTATGTTTAGTAAGCTTTATAATGTTACTAGAATTTACTTAAAAATTATTAAACTCTTATTTTATATACATTACTATAAAAAGCTACTTTTTAATTTTTAGTATATTTCTAATTACTATTTTTACTAGTAGCTTGATTTTTATATTAAGAATCTATTAAATAATTACTTAAGGTATAGGTTATAACTTTTTATAAACTAATATTTTTTTAAGTATTATTTAAATTAGCTATTTTCTAATTATTTTATTATTTTAGTTTTTATTATAAAAAGAAACATTTCTACACTTTTTATACACTTTTATTTTTAAAAGTTTACTATTTTTTTTTAGTAAAATATTTTATATCTTACTTATAGCTATTATGTACTTAAAAAATAGTATTTAACTAAGTAGTTTTTACTATTAACTTTATAACTAATACTTTACCTTATATTTACTAATTAATAGTTTTTTTAACTAGTATTTTTTTTATATTAAATAGTAGTTATAGTTACTTTTACTTTTATAACACTTTACAAGTTATATTTAACTAAAAACTTATTTAATTTCTTTTTAGTATTAAGAAACTAGAATATATAGTTTTAAAACTCAAAATATTTTTTATTTAATATAATTTTAGTGTACTTTAATAAGTTAATTTAAATTATAATTATATTACTTTTAAGTACTAGCTAGTTATTCTTTTTTTATAGTATAAACATTTTAAAAAAGTTATGTTTTTTAAACTATTTTTACTTAATTTTTATAAGTAACTATATAACTTTATTATGTAGAAATAAGTTAAATATTTAGTTTTATAAATTTATTTTAGTACTAAATATAAATTAGGTTTTATTTTAATATACTTATTTTATTTAAACTAACTTATTAATTAAAAAGTAGTTTTAGTAGCTATATATAGATTTTTTATATTTCTAGTACTTAAATAATATTTATGCCATTAATTAGTTGCCTTAATATTTATTTTAATTTAATATAAATAACTAATTTTTATATAACTAATAGAATTAGTTTTAAGGTTTTAATTATTAATTTGAAAATAAGTAAGCTTTTTTATTAATTCTTTAATTTTACTATTTATAAATAAAGTTTCTAGTAGTAGTTGTGTTTTATTTACAAGCTATAATAGTTTTTTAAAGTCTAAAAAAAATATATATATAACTTTAGGAGTTAAAATAAATAAATAAGCTACTTATTTTTAATAATTATTTAAGAAAGCTTAAACATTAGTAAATATATTAACTAAATATTATTAAGAGTATTTAAATTTAGTATTTTAGCTTTATTTTTAATTTAAACTTACTTTTAAAAGTACTTTATAATATTCTAATACTTAAATAATAAAAGCTTTTTTAATTCTAAATTAAAATACTTTAAAACCTTTTAAGCATAATATATTAGTAGTTTTTTTATAAAGTAATATTTCTTTCTTTATTTTTTAATTACTTTAACTTGAATATATTTTTTAAATTTAATTAAAAACTCTTTAAAGTAGCACTAAATATTAAGTTAAGTTATACTCTAGTATTTATAAAGTTATACTTTAAAAAATTCTACTTACTTTTTATACTGAATGCTATTATTTTAATAAAATATTCTCTTAAAATTTATTTAGAGTGTAGTTTATTCTTTTTTTTACTACTTTTTTATACTTATTTAAGTATTATATAATCTTCTTTTAGGAAAGCTTATAAAAAAATAGTACTTTTTTAATTTATAATACTATAAAAAGTTTTTAAAATTATTTAAAAAGTTGCTTATATTTTCTCTGTTGAAGAAAGCTTATTCTATAAAAATAATATTAAGTAAATAAGATTTCTATTAAAATTCTTAAAAATATTATTTAAGCTTTATACTACTAATTAAGAATTCTACATTATTAGTTCAAGTTTATTAATTAGTAGTAAAAATGTAGTAAAAAAGTTTATTTTAGTTTCTAATTTTAGTATATAGTTTAGTATCTTAAATTAAAGTTTTTTAAGAGCTTTTTAAGCCTAAGCTTATTAATTAAATACGTATTAAAAAGAAAGAAACTCTAAAAAGATCCAAAAAAAATTATGAAAGTAAAAAGTAATAATAAAAAACTAAGTATAATTATTAATATAATAAGTAAGTTTATTATAAAATAAAATACTAACTTTAAGCTTTTATAGCTTTTAAAGAACTTAATAAATATTTAAAAAAAAATAAGAATAGTATAAAGCTACTTAACTATAAATTCTAATAAACTAATATTAATTTAAATTTAGCTTATACTATTATAGAAATTTCTACTTAATTTTTTTCTACTCTTTTAATAATTTATTACTTTTTTTTTTAATTCTACTAGTTTTAGTTTTAATTTTACTAATTTTGTTTTAAGTTTTAATTCTATTAATACTTATATTTTTACTACTTTTTTACACTCTAGCTTTTTTTTTAATCTTTAATTAAGTTTAGCTAAAGTTTTTTTTCTTTCTTAAACTACTATTATCTAATAATTCTTAATTCTAATAATTTGTGTAGTGTTTTTAAATAATTTTTGTTTTTTAATAACTATTAAGTAGTTTCTACTTTTATATATAAATTAAAAATATACTAAAGTTTTCTACTAACTATATAACTAATTTTATAAAGCTATTTTAAGAGTTACTAATTACTAATAACTAAACGCCTTTTTTTCTTTTAATTTCAAACTATTTTTAGTAAACTTTTTTAGAGTCTTAATATTTTTTATATTTAATTACAGCTTTACTACATGTTAATATACTTTTATATTATAAATACTTATTAATATTCTATTATTTTATTATAACTACTATTATTTACTCTATTATTTTTAATGTTTATTTTATTACTACTATTTATTTTATTACTACTATTTATTTTATTACTATTATTTATTTTATTACTACTATTTATTTTATTACTACTATTTATGTTATTATTTTAGTTGTAACTAATTTTATAAAATTTTTTAAAGTTTATATAATAATTTCTATAGTTCTATATAATAGCTTCTTATATACTTACTTAATAGAAAATTTTAAGGCCTAAAACTATTATAAAGTTTAGATTAATAATTAGTTACTATATATAATAGAGTAGAGTAGGAATTATATTATTTTAATAATTTTACTTAATATAAATAAATAGAATAAAGAAATAATTTATTAAATTTATTAAAAGTTAATTAAGTTATTAATTAATTAGTTAATTACTTATTAAAATCTTTTATAAAAGTAGATAAAACTATTATAACTTGTAATTAAATATTTATTAAATACTTTATTTTATTATTATTATTATTTCTATTTACTGCCTGATTTAGTTCTTTTAATAGGTCTATATAGGCTAATTCCTTTTATAGGAAAAACTTATTACTAAGAAAATTTATTAATATACTATACTAGAGGGGCGCTAATGCTCTATTATTATAATACTTCTTTTCTATTTTCTTATCTTTTATATAGTCTATAATTTTATTTTATTTTTTTCTTTTAACTCTTTTTTTCTGTCTCCTATTAATTGTCTATGCTCTAGAGTGGGCGGAAGTTGTTTATTTTTTTAATATTAATTACTTTTACTACTTAAAACTAAGTAAGTAATTCTGTTTTTATAAACTATTTTACTACTACTTAAATACTATCTCTCTAGCTTAGTATTCTTTCTAGTTATTTTAATAAAAATAATACTATTAGTTTAGTTCTCTCTAGTTTAAAGTAGTAAAAAAGAATATAGTATATAGTTTATACTAGCTAGCTATAGTTATACTATAAGAATTTATTTAGGACTCCTATTTTTACTAGCTAGGTGTTAAGGCTAAGAACTTCTGTGTATAATAAAAATAGAGTAATAGCTTCTACCTTTAAAAGCTTTTTATAGAGTAGAATTATAAATATTTTTTATAAAATATACTAAATAGATACTATTTATTCTTTTACTACACTTTACTATTAGTATTATTACTTTATATTTATTTACTTTAAGATAAGAGTGGCTATGTGCTAATAGTATTAATAGCTATTAATATAGTATACTTATAATTTCCCTATACATTTCTATCCCTGCTAGTGTTAGTAATTTCTAGGGTTTTCTTTTATAAAATAAACTAGAACTTCTTTCTTACATTTTTTTACCTAATTTTAAAGCTTTTCTAGTGGAGTTAATAGTTATATTATGGTCTACTATTAACTTACTAATAATATCTAGATATTATTTAGAGTATTTACTATCTTTTTTTTTACTAAATTCTAACTAGTATCTAAAGTTCTCTAGAGAGCTATAGTGTTTATATAGAGTATAATTAGTAAAACTACTATCTCTTTCTTAATAGCTACTATTAGTGTTCTTTTATATACTCTTATTATTTTATAAAAATACTAGTTTTAGGTCTTCTGGAGTAGCTGGATAAAATTCTTTATTATTAAATTACTATTATCACGAGTTCTCTATATCTGGGTACTGTAGAGTATTATTAGGTAGATAATTACTATATATAAAAGGCGTAAGCATCTTATAAACAGGCTTTATATTAATATAATAATTTATAATATAGCTTTAAAAACTACTATATTCTTCTCTACTACTTTATAAATATATTCTTTCTATTAGAGCTTTAAGTGTACTTAGACTCTAAATATATATATATTTAAGTTTTAAAGACTAGTCTTATAGCTAGTAATTTATATAATTAATACTAAGTCTATACTATTATAGCGTCTTTTTCTAGTAAAATATATAAGCTAGTATTTTTTTAGTATAAATATAGCTCTATAGCGTTTTACTTATGCTATATATTAATTATATATAGCTATTAGGTATTAGCAGTTCTCAGTAACAGAGTTTCCCTATAAAATTAAATTTATATTATTAATAAAGCTAAATACTAGTGTATTATTATTTAATCACTAAAACTCCTTTAAAAGCTCTAATATAAAGAAGAGAAATAGGATTAGTAAAAGTAGAAATCCTTATAAGATACCTATTTATATTTAAATCTACTTACTTTAATATCTAGAGAATATAATATGCGTTTATTAAGTAGTTAAAAAGCTTTATATAAAGTAAACTATTTATTCTAGTAGTCCCTTTTTTCTTAGAATATATAGCAGGTATTCGTAAGAGATATTATTAAAGGCTTTAATTAAATCTAAACTTAGTATTAAAATAACATAATCTAAACGCGCTCTTTATACTATTTAAATACTAAAAATAAGTATATTAATTACTAAGAGTATTAAGCGCTTCTTTCTTATTCTTATTTAGTTTTATAAAAATAGTTTATATTTCTTAGTAACTACTACTATTAAGTCTACTACTTATTTTTTAATTATCTTAGCTAGGGTGTTTTCTAGCGTGATTAATTAATAGCTTTTTAAAAAAAAGTAGTCCTTCTTACCTTCTTTATATAAAGCAATTATAATTAATTTTTTAAGAAAGATTAATATTATTTTATTTTTAAGATATTAGTAAACCGCCTGTGCAAGCTCCTAAGCTATTAATAGAAATATAATTTTTAGAATCTTATTTAGTATATTATTAGGGCTTAGGGCTTTTCTATTTAGAAGTTTTATAATTAAATTACTTATTACCTTCTTAGATATATATAAGTTAATGTTAATTCAAGTGTACTCTAGCTATATTTTATTATTAATATCTTTAAAGTTTACTTTACTTATATTTAGAAAGAACTTTCTAGCTAGAATCTTTATTTTTATAGCATTATCTTTAGTAAGGTGGTCGCTAATAAAACTTCTAAAATTAAAAAAATAGAAATTATTTTTTATTATATTAATACTTTTTCTACTCCACCTTAAGAGGGTCTATAATCTCTTATTATATAGTTTTATAAAGTCTACAATAAATTCTTATATAAATTACCTCTAGTTATTTCTTTTTATTCTTTAAATCTTTTTTTAGAGCTAGTTAGATAGTATCTTATAGCTCTAGTAGTTATAATTTTTTTTATAATTATAATACTAATATTTTATTTATTTAATGCTTGTAAGGAGCTGGGTTGCTTTTAGTAATTATATTTTACACACTTATAAACTAGATCTCACGTGTAGATAGTAAAACTTAAGAGTATATATAATTCCTTTCTAAAAGGCTTTTAGAGGTTCCGGGGCTGTTATCTACTTAAAAATTTTAATATCTTAGAGAAATTCTTTTATATCTAGTTTTTTAAATATGTAGTATTTATTTTTCTTTTATAAATAAATAGCAGTATCTATTTAGATTTATATTAGTATATAGTCTCTTATTAGAGTCTATTTATCTTCTATTCCATAGAAACTAACTTTTTTATATATTGTGTTTAATAGAAATATGAGGTTAATAACACTCTCTTTTTATTCTCTTTTTTAAATTAGTTTACCTCATAATATAGCGAGTTAAAGTTACTTTATATTTCTATTTTAAGAAATAGGTGTTCTATTTACACTTTACTTATAATATAGCTTTTTCTTTATATTAAATAATATATATTAAAGTCTCTAAGAAGTATGACTTTTTTTTCTGCTTTTTTAATAGCTTTATTTATTTCTAGCTAGGTCCTAATCTATTAGCAGTTTTTATATAGATTATAAATATTAATAATAGTAGTCTCTAGCCCCTCTAGGCTAAGCTAGAGTGCTATAATAAATAGGCTATATTATTTATATTTCTAATATATAGTATTAATATTTTAGCTAATTATAAAGTATATTTTTATTATAAAGTTTTCTTTATATGCTAGAGCATATCCATATAAGTAGTATATTAATTTAGTATATTTATTATATACTAGTTTTTAAATTATAAGTACTTAGTGCTCTGCCTGTGTTATTTTATTAAAAAAGAAATAACATATACCTTAATTTATATTTCTATAGTTATATTAGATAATAGTAAGTTTACTTATTTAGAGTAGGTATACAGTCTTCTATATTAGTATTAGAATTATTATTTATTTTTTATTTAGGCTGGGTATATGTCGCCTGTGTTTAGTATAAGCCTTAATTATAAAATATTTCTATTTATAATTTCTATATAAAAGGGTCTACCTGGTCCTTTTTTTAGTAATAGTCTTTTATATAAATTACTTAATAAAGTAATCTATCTTCCTTTTTTCCTTATTATAATAGTAAAGTTATTTTATATAGGGTTTAGTTATTCTATTTGTTTTTTCTTTATAGTATAAATATAAAGCGTTTACTTAAGAAAAGCAATTTTTTTTACCTAGATTTTTTTTAGATAGCTTTAAAATATCTTACACTCTTTTTATTATTATACTTTATAAACTTTTCTACAGTTTACATAAGATACTCTTTCTTAAGAGTATTTTATTATGTTATATAGGCTTACGTAATATCTATATTATACTTTTTTTCTATATATACTTTAGATATAGTCTTATTAGCTATATTAAAAGTATTATTTAATAATTATACTATTATCAAATAGCCTTACTTTAAAGAGCTAGAAGTTAATAACTAGTCTACTCTTTATAATCTTCTATTAAATTACCTATATAGGTATTTTAATAATTAAAGTTCTATAAGTTTTTTTTAGCTTTTTTTAGTTATTTTTAGTGTTTCTACAGTATATCTCCTACGCCTTAAGATTATATAGCTATTAGATTTAGATAATAGCTATACCTAGTACTAGCTATTTAGTAGCTTTATATATAGTATATATTAGTTTAGAGTTATCTATGTTTCTTCCCTTATTAATTTTTATTTTAAGTGAAACTTTTAGAATCTCTAAGAGATAATTTTTCTTTAGGATTTTAAGTCCTAGTATATTTAGTTTATTTATAATTTAGTTTTTTATTATTTAAAATAGCACATAAACGTTAATATTGCTACTCTTTAAAGTATTTAGAGTAAATACTTTTAGTATTATTTTTTTTTAGCTATTTCTAGTATCTCTCCTGGGTCCTTTCCCTAGGAATTCTTAAAATAAATTCAGATTATAGTCTTTTGTAATATAGTAGCTGCGTTTACTATATATAATACTTAAATAATAATAGCTACTTAAGTCTTATTTTATAATTAAAGAATCTTTAGGTAGTTTCTCTTATATGTTTTTTTTCTAATTTTATTAATTTTAGCTTTAATCCGGTTAAGCTGTGTTTTATTCTTATTTTAAGTAACTTAATAATATATCTAAAGATTTTAAACATATTATAGTATTTTTTTTATATTAGTAAGAATTTTATAATATAGTTTCTCTTCCTCCTCTTTATTAAAATTGTTTTTGATTTTTTTAATAGTTTTAATTGCTTTCTGCTAGTCTTAGTTAGGCTAGTATTTATCCTTTTCTTAGTATTATTTATTTACTTATTAATTACTTTTTAACGCGTTGTAGTCGTAGTTTTTGTAATTATAAAAATAAGATTATAACCCGCCGTCATCACCCATGCTCTGTGGATAGAATATAAGGAGTTTATTAAAAATAGTTAATTATAAGAAATTAGGTTCTGCTGTCTAGTTTCTTTTTAAATAGTTTTTAAACTTATTTAGCTACTGTTATGGCTCTATTATTCTAAAAACTTACTTTACTTTATTATAATATAAAATATGTTTACTAAAGTACTAAAATAATACTAAATATAACTAAAATATTAGTAAGTATAATAATAGAAATTTATTAATACTTTTTTAAAAAATATATAAAGTTTAAAAATAAACTATATTTACGTTTTTTTAATTTTTTTTTAAGTAACTATTATTAAAAAAAGCTTTAGTAAATACTACTAGTTTATTTAAAAATAGCTTAAGTTCTATAATTTTAATTATATTTATAACTATAACTAGTACTTATTTTTAAGTTTTTTAAATTATAGTTAAGTAAAATTAATTTTTATACTAAGTTCTACTATACTATTAATAATAATAAAATTTAATTACTTACTTAACTTTTTAATATTTATTAAAAAGTAAAAAAACTTATTTATTTTTATTAAAAATTTTTATTATAAACTTAAAAGTAATACTAACTAATATTTTACTAAATACTTTTAGCTTTTATATATATACTTAAAACCAAAAAAAATTAGTAATACTTATAGACTTTTTTATAAATTAAAATATATATAAAGTAAAGTAATTAACTACTTTTCTACTAGCTTTATATAGAAACCTAAATAAAAAAACTCATTATTTTAAGTACATTAGGAAAAAAATTCGTGGCTAAGAATTTTATATTCATGCTATTCTAGTATTTCTAGTATTTTTAAGTATTTAGTAGTATTTAGCTGCTAAACGTGATTTCTTTTATAACTCTACTATAAAACACAGCTAATTATAACTATATTTAAGTATTTAGTAGTATTTAGTAGTATTTAGCAGTTAAGCGTAACTTCTCTTATAACTCTGCTACAAAATACAGCTAATTACAACTTTAACTATAAGTATGCAGTAAGATGCTGTAAAATGCTATTAAATGCTATAATATAAACTTTAGTAGAGTATAAATAATAGCTAATAGCCGTAATTCATTATCTACTATCTTTTATCCTTTTCTATCGTTGTATTATTACATACTCTGGTTATTACTAAGCATAGCAAAGCTTCTTTCTATTCAAATTTGGGGGGGAGGGGAGGGTTTGGTTCAAAAGACTGCTGAGATTGTGCTGAGGTTTCTCGCCCTCTTATTGGCAAACATCACGTGATCAGATTCCGGTTATTCCGCGCCGGAGGAACACCAAAACTCTCGTGCTGCTTCTCTTGCGCTGCTTCTTGTACTACTTCTCTCAGGCTGCTTCTCTCGCGCTGCTTCTCTGACGCTGCTTCTCTGACGCTGCTTCTCTGACGCTGCTTCTCTGACGCTGCTTCTTGCACGCTGCTTCTTGCACACTACTTCTTGTACTACTTCTCTCAGGCTGCTTCTGGGATGCCGCTTTTCGCACGCTACTTTTCTGATGCTACTTCTCTGGCGCCGCCTATCTATATTCTTACTAGGAAGGCCCATATACAGACCGGAGATAAACAGGTTATACTAGAATTCGAAAGTTTAGGTGGTTGGCACAGAGAGGAGGAAAGCGAATAGAGCTTATATAGTATTTTATTGCCTTGTATAGTAAATTAGTGGTAGCTATGAAAATTATTTTATTTAATTCACATGCAATCCTTTTTTTAATCATCGTAAAAATATCGTAAATCATCGTAAAGTGCCGATAAACGCGTAAAACGCGTGAGACGGGACATCGAGTATCAGAGCTGAGGTTTCGCCGTAATTCGGCGGTCTGCGTTATGATAGAATATTCTACGATGTTTTTACGCGTTAACATAGGAGATTTCGAACATAATAATAAACACGATAAACGTGATAAACGCGATAAACGTGCTAAACAACTAATGTGCGTAAAACATTTAAATTATGAAAGTTTTCGTATGATGTATAGATCAAGTGAAGATGTGCATCATGCATGTAAAGTTTGGTATTAAGATTTAATGA